>CM053035.1:194699044-194746544 GCA_028564925.1 Lithobates sylvaticus
ACTCCATGCCGAAAATAACCTCCCCTTTTTAACATTATTTTCATAAAATTTCCCTCTGCTTTTTTTTGTCCCGTGCTCATGCTGTGACGCTTTTCTGGAACCTCTTTTTCAAGGAGACGTCCATCTGCTTCTTCCTCAGAGGCAACTTCTGCTTCCACACACTCAACTCCTTCCTTCCAGGCCCCCTTGCTTGCTTCACGCATGGCTTCCCACCTAAATATAATGAGGCAGTATTTAGGCTCGGGAAATTGGGTTATTATGTGCTCCCTTTTTTCTTCTTTTTTAAAATCCTGGACATTCAGCCATAGAGTCACGTAGATATCTCACTATAGCTGGTGATCATACATTAGGTCTTCTTGTTGCAATTTAGATTTATTTTTTTTTGAAAGTTGATCTTTCAGTAAATTTACAAGTTAGACACAAGACAAGCTTGCTAACCAAGTCCACAAGAGCTCTTCCTCCCCCCCCCCCCCGAGCGATTAGGGCTCATTCACATCTAGTGCATTGATCAAGGCAGGCTCATCGCAAGGACGCAGCAAATACTATTGCTGTCTTTGTGGCAGTTCACACCAAAGCATTGTGTTAGTGAGCGCTGGAGAAAAATGCATGCAAAAACGCTTTGCTAATTGCAACATACTGCAGTGCATAGAACTACAATAACGTTTTAAAGCGCTTGCTAACCAGCCGCCGCCGCAGTTGTACTGCAGCAACATGGCTCGGCTGCGCCGCCATGTTACGTCGCTTCCAATTTCGGGCACTAGGGTGCACACGTGCCCCCCCTGCTCGCCCACGGAGCCGAGTGCCCGGCAGTCGCGATCACCGCCGGGCTCCCGCGGTCGCTCGGGTTACGCGGAGAACTGGCATCTGTGTGTGTAAACTCGCCGAGCTCACGGCAGGTACAGGTACGCCCATTTGCCCAGCTGTGCCATTCTGCCGACGTAAATGTACATGTGACGGTCGGCAAGTGGTTAAAGGGTAACTCCTCAAGTCATATTTTGGGCATCCTCTACAGCAGAAATTTCATTTTTTGTAATCCCAAAGGTAAGTCTTGTCTAAAGGGATGCAGACCTTGCCACTTTCCTCATCCGAGCCTGCAAGTACAGCAGCTTATTAATAATTCTAAAACCACTGCCATACAGATTCACTTGGACACAGATAAACGGCTATTTCTTCAGAATAACAAAAGGTAGGAATCTGTTTAAAGATTTTTTTAAATCCCTGCAATGTTCATAGATCACCCAGAGGGGAATGGATTGCTGCACAGATCTGGAAGAAATACACAGCACACCAATATTCAAGGAAGAATACACATGAATCTTGTAGTCAGACGATATTTATTTACCCCAGAGTTCAGCCTTCAAGTGGGGTGCCCCTTAAAAACTCAGGAGCTACAAATACTGCAGCTGCTGACTTTATATAATCGGACACTTACCTGTCCCAGGGTCCAGCGATGCAGGGGAACAAAGCCCCCCCCTCGTTCCCCACACCGCTCGCGGCGTCGGAATTCTTACTGTGGGCACCCGGCTGTGGCTTCACAGCCGGGGCACCCACTGCGCATGCGCGAGCGGCGCTGAGCACCATGATACGCCGCGCAGTCATCTGGGACCTGTCACGTGTCCCAGAGGACTGACTACGCCGAGGGGAAGTGATGTCAGTGCCCGGTCACTGAAGGAGGCAGACTACGAGGGGACCCTCTAGCAACAGACATTTAAAATTTCCAATTATTTTTTATTTATTTTTTTTAATGAATTTTAACCACTTTCAGACCGGACCAATTTGCAGCCAAAGGACCAGGCCCCTTTTTGCGATTCGGTACTGCGTCGCTTTAACTGACATTTGCGCGGTCGTGCGACGTGGCTCCCAAACAAAATTGACGTCCTTTTTTTCCCCACAAATAGAGCTTTCTTTTGGTGGTATTTGATCGCCCCGGTTTTTATTTTTTGCGCTATAAACAAAAATAGAGCGACAATTTTGAAAAAAATGCATTATTTTTTTACTTTTTTGCTATAATAAAATATCCCAAAAAATATATAAAAAAACATTTTTTTTCCTCAGTTTAGGCCGATACGTATTCTACATATTTTTGGTAAAAAAAAATCGCAATAAGCGATTTTTGTTCGGTTTGCGCAGAATTTATAGCGTTTACAAGATAGGGGATAGTTTTTTTATAGCATTTTTTATTAATAATTTTTTTTTTTTAGTAATGGCGGAGATCTGCGATTTTTTTTTTTTTTTTTTTTTTTTTTTTTTTTTTTTTTGTGACTGCGACATTATGGCGGACACATCGGACATTTTTGACACATTTTTGGGACCATTGTCATTTTTACAGCAATTAAATGCTATTTAAATGCATTGGATTTCTGTATAAATGACACTGGCAGTGAAGGGGTTAACCACAAGGGGGCAGTGTAAGGGTTAAGTATGCCTAGGGTGTGTTTCTTACTGTGGGGGGGGGGGGGGGGCGTGGCTGTCAGCTAGTGAATGCTGATCTCTGCTCCAATCACAGGGAGCAGAGATCGGCGTCACTAGTTGCTAGGCAGAAGGGGGAGATGCTGTTTATCTCGGCATCTCCCCGTTCAGCCTTCCGGTGAGACGATCGCGGAGGTCCCCGCGGCGATCAAGCAGCACTTGATCGCCGCGGGGACCGCGATCGGACTCACAGGGGTCCCGACCGGCGCGGGAGCGCGCCGCTCCCGGCACGCTCCCGATGGCACGGACAGGCTAAAGGAGGGACTTATATATACGCCCTCCTGCCTGTACGTGCCATTCTGCCGACGTATATCTTCGTGCGCCGGTCGGCAAGTGGTTAAGCAATTTTTTTTTTTTTGTCCATTGACAAAATGGACTTTATGTCCATTGAAAACATACCTCTATTCTGTAAATCTTTTGCCATTGACTGGCCCCCATCTCCTCTGCGTTCACCTCGCTGCTGAATGAATGAATGAATGAATGATTTGTATAGCGCTGCAACTGCGAACTGAACCGCCTCGAGGCGCTTGACTGCTCTTGTTGGGATGCCATGTTTAGAAGAGGTGGGTCTTGAGTTTTTTCCTGAAGGCCTGATGGTTTTCTTCCATGCGGATGTTGTTTGGTAGAGCATTCCATAGCCGGGGTCCCTGTACTGCGAATCTTCGTTCTCCCTTCGATTTGTAGCGGGCTTTGGGGATGAGAAGGCGATTTTGGTTTGTTGATCGAAGTCTGCGATTCGGTATGTATTTTTCTATTTTCTCACAAAGGTATTGAGGCGCATTTCCTTGTGTACATTTGTGGGTGAGGCAGAGGGTCTTGAATGTGATCCTGTCTTTTACCTTGAGCCAATGGAGCATCCTTAGGGATGGGGAGATGGATTCCCAGGGTTTCTTTCCGGTGACTATTCTTGCTGCTGTGTTTTGGACAATTTGAAGGCGCGCAATCTGGTAATCCGGTAATCCTATGTAGAGTGAGTTTGCGTAGTCGAGCCGTGAATTGATGATCGTTCCTACTACTACCGCTTTTTCCTTTTCCGGGATGAAGGGGATGAGTCTGCGTAGCATGCGAAGGAGATGGTGGGATCCGCTGATTACGGATCCTATTTGTGCCTCCATTGTCATCTCTGAATCAAAGATTACTCCGAGGCTTTTGGCTTTGTTGCTTGGAAGGATGGTCTGTCCCAAGATGGTTGGTGGTGTCCAAGGGGTCTTCGTCTTTTCCTTGAGTTTGCGTCGAGGAGCAGTAATTCTGTTTTTGATCCATTTAGTTTGAGGGAGCTAGTGGTCATCCAGTCATCTATCAATGTGAGACATTTTCCTAGTTCCTGGTATTGGTCTTTTTGTCCGGTGATCCGGAAGTACAGTTGAGTGTCGTCCGCGTATGAGTGGAAGCACAGATCCAATTTGCTAATAATTTTGAAGAGTGGTCGGATGTAAATGTTGAACAGTACTGGTGACAATGGTGATCCTTGAGGGACTCCATAAGTGATTGCCCGAGTTTCCGAAGTGAAGGCTCCTAGTTTCACTGTTTGTGACCGGTTTCCTAAGAAGGAAGCGAACCATGGCAGATCTCCATCTGTAACTCCTGCCACTTCCTTGAGGCGGCTGAGAAGCATGTTGTGGTCCACTGTGTCGAACGCCGCACTGAGATCCAGCAATACCAGAAGACACGAATCTCCCTCATCCGCTGCTTCTAGGGCGTCATCCCATATTTTCAGAAGTGCCGTTTCTGTGCCATGGCCTGGGCGGAAGCCCGATTGTAGTGGGTCTAGGAGCTTGTGTGTGTCCAGATGAAGTTGAAGCTGTTGTACTACTGCTTTCTCCATGATCTTGGAAATGGTGTTCAGGCTTGTTACCGGTCTGCGATTGTTCGGATCCTTGGGGTCGAGGTTGGGTTTCTTTAGTAATGGTTTGATGATGCCTTGCTTGAGGGAATTCGGAACCTGCTCTTCAGTTAATTCTCTTTCAGTTGATTTGAATTTGTACCTAAACAAATATTGACAGAAGTGATTTTCTCCTGTAGACGAGACATGTTGTTCTCCAAACATTGGAGGGTAATTTGAGACTCAATCAGTGTAACGAATCGTCTATTCGTTTGTAATGAGTCGGAATAATCTTCCCAAGTGTTTGTATTTGTTGGGAGTTATGGAGATAATTCTTTTATCGGAGTTTGGAAAGTGACTGCTTTTCTTAGCAAACCCTTTTTATACTGTAGCTTAGAAATGTTGCAATAACCTAATCATGGAATCCACAAAGTAAAAGCTTGTGGTGTTAAAATTCAATGCCGAGCTAGCTTTAAAGCGGAGTTCCACCAATTTTTTTATTTTTTTTTTAAATCTGCAGCTACAAATACTGCAGCTGCTGACTTTTAAAATAAGGACACTTACCTGTTCAAGGCGCCTGCGATATTGGCACCTGAAGCCGACCCGTCCCTTCGGCTCTCGAGTGGAGGGGCTGCCATCTTCGGTAGGGGAATCAGGAAATGAAGCCTTGTGGCTTCATTTCCTGGTTCCCTACTGCCACTAGTCCCTGCTGTCTGCGGAGAAGGCGCTGGAAGTGGCGTAGATACCTGCGGGTGGCTCGGCTATCTATGCCCGGAAGTGGGAAAAAAATACCTGTACAGTGGAACCTCGAATTGCTAGTAACGCGGTTAACGAGCGGTTTCACAATACGAGCACTGCATTTTTAAAACGCGTAACTTGGTTTGCAAGTGTTGTCTCGGTAAAAGAGCCCGATTCAGGCCAAAGCGGTGTGCAGTACCAGGTTTGGCCTGAGGTGGGGGGGTGCCGGAGCCGAACATCGCCGATCAGCGCCGTTTGGAAATGCGCGGAAAGGCCCAAGGACAGCTCTGCTCACCTCGGCAAATCTCGAGAAGTGGTGTCCTCGGGCCTTTTCGCCCGATTCCAAGGCTCTCCGGCGATCCCCGACTCTGGCCGCATGCGGTATTGCATCCCATTGAAGTCAATGCGGCACAAATTATTTTCGTTTCCATTGACTTCAATGGGGAAATTCGCTTTGATATGCAAGTATTTTGGATTACGAGCATTCTCAAGAAACGG
Source organism: Lithobates sylvaticus (assembly GCA_028564925.1). Lineage (NCBI taxonomy): Eukaryota > Metazoa > Chordata > Amphibia > Anura > Ranidae > Lithobates > Lithobates sylvaticus. Next base: position 194,704,572 of record CM053035.1, read on the forward strand.
ATTATGCTCGTAATCCGAGGTTTCACTGTATTAGGTATCTGCTCCCCCCTGAAAGGTGCCAAATGTGACACCGGAGGGGGAGAGGATTCCGAAACGCGGAAGTTCCTATTTTGGGTGGAACTCCGCTTTACGCTCCATACACACAATCAGAAAATAGTACGGAAAATACCACTTTTGAAGCGATCGTACGATAATGGGATCGTTAGTACAGAGCTTTCGAGAGCCGATCATGACGGTTTATCCGATAATATTCTATCGGACATGCATGAAAAATGTTTTCGTACAATGCCAGATCGTACGATTTTCGTACAGCTATCGAAGGTTTACAATCACTATAAATCATAATCTATCTATGTAATACCACTCTTAAAGCGATTGTAAAGGTAAAAATGCTTTTTTTTTTTTAACCCCTTCACATCCCGCCCATAGTCATATGACGCCCACAAGGTGGATCGCCCATCCTGGGTGGGCGTCATATGACGTCCTCCCATTCCCGGGCGCCTAGGGGGCGCGCGCGTCGCTCGGGACCCGGTGCGCGTGCCCGTCGACCGCGATGTCCGCCGGCCACCCGCGATTGCCCGTTTAAAACAGCGGGACCGTGGAGCTGTGTGTGTCCTGTCAGTGGCGAGGAGACCGATCATGTGTTCCCAGTACGGAGGAACACCGATCTCCTCCCCTTGTGAGTCCCCTCCCCCCACAGTTAGAATCACTACCTTAGGGAACATATTAACCCCTGCAGCGCCCCCTAGTGTTAACCCCTTCCCTGCCAGTCACATTTACACAGTAATCAATGCAATTTTATAGCCACGATCGCTATGTGAATGGTCCCAAAAATGTGTCAGAAGTGTCCACCGCAAAGTCGCAGACATGGCTCCCGGTTCCCCAGCAAAGCAAGTGAGACCCAGAAGTGAGGGGAGAGAAGAGCTGCAGACGTGCAAAGCGCTGGATCAAATGAGGGCTCGGGTAAGGGTGAGAGGGGGATGCTGATGCCTAAACATTTTTTACCTTAATGCAAGGAATACATTAGAGTAAAAAATGTTTAGGCTTTATAACCACTTTAAAGGCAAACGACCATTGGTATCATGCAGCTGGCTCTGCCAAGTGGCGCTGGACTCGAGTCTATGTGGACACTATAAGATGGGTGGTCCATCAGCCACAGGAACGTCTAGCAACCTCGGGAGGAAAACCATTCTCTCCAGGTGTTCCAGGGGCTATGACTGCATTTTTCATTTTTTTTGGCGGGGGGGGGGGGGTGTTGAGCTTCTACAGTCTACAGTAAAGTATATTTTGTTACCTTATTCTGTCTACTGTACCACTGCCACCTTAGCGTAGGACCGCCTTTATCAAACATTTCTGTCGCTTAAAATAATTTTTAAGGCCCCAGGGAACTCCTTCCAAAACCAATTTATTCGGGGTCATTGGGAAGAATGCTTCTTACATTGGTGATCAGTGGGAAGAATGTTCCTTACATTGCTGATCAGTGGGAAGAATGCTCATTACATTGGGGGGGTCAGTGGGAGGAATGCATCTTGCATTGTGGTGGTAAGTGGGAATAACGCTCCTTACATTGGTGGTTAGTGGGAAGAATGCTCCTTACATTAGCCACCCCGGGAAGATCGCTCCTTTCATTGGTGATCAGTGGGAAGAATGCCCTTTACAGTGGTGGTCAGTGGGAAGAATGCTCCTCACATTGGTGATCAGTGGGAAGAATGCTCCTTACATTGGTGATCAGTGGGAAGAATGTTCCTTACATTGGTGATCAGTGGGAAGAATGCTCATTACAGGGGGGGGGGGGGGGGGGGGGGGGGGGGGGGGGCCCAGTGGGAAGAATGCTCCTTATTTTGGTGGTAAGTGGAAATAATACTCCTTATATTTACATTGGTGGTCAGTGGGAAGAATGCCCCTTACAATGGTGGTCAGTGGGAAGAAGGCTCCCCTTACAGAGAACTAAAAAGGTAATTGGTGTCATGCAGCTGGCTCTGACAAAAGGCATGGCCCCATAACTATGGAGAGACCATAAACTGAGAGGTCAATCAGCCACAGCTCAAGGAATCCCTATGAACCTCTGGAGGAACCCTGGTTGATTATGACTAATTTAGGGTAACACAGATTTACATTAAATAATATTTTTCTTTGAAATCTGAATACAATCTAATTTTTGCTGAGCCTATCCGTGTGTGGAACTTGAATACATTTCAGTCTATTTCCATCCCAAGGACTGCAGATTAACTTCCTGCGAGTAATATTCGCTCAGGGAGAGGCAGCCTGTGTGTTCAATGGAAGGAAACCGTCTTGGAGGAAGTGAAGGCACTTGAGATAAGAATTCTTTAAGCACCAGACTCATTTCCAAGGCGGTTCCTGTTTTGTTCTCAAGACAAAGATGTCTTTCCTAATAATAAAAGATTTCCTGTGTTTTTCACAGCCAAAATCACATGAATGGTCAACTTACACAGGGAAAGAATAAGTCTAATGCCGCGTACACACGGTCGGAATTTCGGCCAGCAAAAGACCGATGAGAGCTTTCCATCGGAAAATGCGACTGTGTGTAGGCTCCATCGGACTTTTGCTGGCGGAATTTCGGCCAGCAATAGATTGAGAGCATGTTCTCAATTTTTCTGACAGAAAAAGTTTCTATCGGAAATTCAGATAGTTTGTGGCAATTCCGACGCGCAAAATTCAGACGCATGCTCGGAAACAATTTGAGGCATGCTCAGAAGCATTGAACTTCACTTTCGCGGCTCGTCATAGTGTTGTACATCACCACGTTCTTGACGGTCAGAATTTGGTGTGACCGTGTGTAGGCAACACAAGCTTGAGCGGAATTTCCGTCGAAAAAAAACATCCAAGGCTTTTCCAACGAGAATTCCGATCGTGTGTAGGCGGCATAAGTTTATTTTAAAAAATGTAATAAATAAAACAACGAAAATATATAAAATAACTAAAATGTTCCCTTCCATGATCATTTATTCAGACATGGTGATGTAGAAAGGGTTCGGAGCAATTCTTTGCTCAGTGGTTAGTAGTCTTGCTTGCATTGCTGGAGTCTCACCCAGTCTGCGCTCACTGCTTCATAAAATCCAAAAACATGCAGGAAGGTTAATGCGGTTCCACTTAAAGTACATTGAACCCAATCAGTAAAATCTCCTAGAAGTTTTATCATTTTAAAGCGACTTTGAAATTCATTGCAGCTTTCAACAAAATCATCCCTGGTCCTCCTGCCATGAAAGTCCTTGTTAAGACACCCCTTGTTTTTGGGAACTCTCTGTCCCAGTGTCCTGAGCATGCTCCTGCATTGTCACACTGACTTCTAATTACAAGTGGCCTTGCCAACGCACTGTTATTGTCATCAGGAAACCCACCCTGAGAAATACCATGCAGCCATCATTGGAGTGCATGTAGACAGGACGTTTCTGCAAAGAGGCGGCTGAAAATTAGCAGCACTGAGCTATAACAAAGGATGTGAAGGGTAAGAACAAAGATTCTATAAAAAAAAAAATGGCAGAGAAAACAAAATGAATGCAGTGCCTTTCGTTTTGAATGTCACTCCAATGCACCAAGGCAATTCAGAGGAAGCAAACATGCGTGGCAGATTACCACAGATCAATGCATTCAGGGCCGGTGCTACCACTAGGCAAACTAGGCAGCCGCCTAGGGCGCCCTGCTGCCGGGGGGGTGCCTGGCCACTGGTGTTCCTACTCTGTTCTCTCTGCAACAAGCAACTAAGTCTCAGCATCAGCAGGCAGCTGCCGCTCCAGTCGCAGATTGTGCCAGAGGCGCAGCGGCGGTGAGGGACTGTGTCTGTCTCCCGTCTCCTGAATGAATTAAAGCAAGCAAACATTCATTGATGGGCACTGGTAGGCTGCATTGATGGGTGCTGGTGAGGCTGCATTAATTGGCGCTGGTAGGTTGCATTTGATGGGTGCTGGTGAGGCTGCATTGATGGGCACTGGTGAGGCTGCATTGATGGGCACTGGTGAGGCTGCATTGATGGGCGCTGGTGAGGCTGCATTAATGGGCGCTGTTGAGGCTGCATTAATGGGCACTGTTGAGGCTGCATTAATGGGCACTGGTGAGGCTGCATTAATGGGCGCTGTGAGGCTGCATTGATGGGTGCTGGTGAGGCTGCATTGATGGGCACTGGTGAGGCTGCATTGATGGGCGCTGGTGAGGCTGCATTAATGGGCGCTGTTGAGGCTGCATTAATGGGCACTGGTGAGGCTGCATTAATGGGCGCTGGTGAGGCTGCATTAATGGGCACTGGTAGGCTGCATTAATGGGTGCTGGTGAGGCTGAATTGATGGAAGCTGGTAGGCTGCATTTGATGGGCACTTCATTAAAAAGGTGGGATATACAAGGGCATGGCAAAGGGGGTGGGGTCAGGGATGGAGCCAGGGGGGGCGGCAAAATTAGGTTTTGCCTAGGGTGTCAAAAATCATTGCACCAGCCCTGATATGCATTACTGTGGGGGGTATTTACGAAAGGCAAATCCACTTTGCACTACAAGTGCACTTGGAAGTGCAGTCGCTCTATATCTAAGGGGTAGATCTGAAATGAGGGCAAGCTCTGCTGATTTTATCATCCAATCATGTGCAAGCTAAAATGCTGTTTTTTCATTTTCCTTGCATGTCCCCCTCAGATCTTCCACCGACTTCCAAGTGCACTTTCAGTGCAAAGTGGATTTTTCTTTAGTAAATAACCCCCATTGTGTTGTGCTGCATTGCCAAAAATGGTGCAAATCCATTCTTTTGAAAAAGAAAAAAAAAAAGAGGGGAAAATAGGATTTTACTTTAAAAAAAAAAAAAGGCAAATCCTTATGATTCACGGCACACAGAACAAATTAAATGTAATGTATGTAGGGTTTATATCTATTTAATGCCGCATACACACGAGCGGATTTTCTGTCGGAATAACCTTGGATGGTTTTTCCAACGGAATTCTGCTCAAGCTTGGCTTGCATACACACGGTCACACGAAAGTTCGCTGAACTTCCGACCGTCAAGAACGCGGTGACGTACAACACTACGACGAGCCGAGAAAATTAAGTTCAATGCTTCCGAGCATGCGCCGAAATGTTACCGGGCATGCGTAGGAATGTTTTCCGACCTAAAAATTGAGAACCTGCTCTCAATCTTTTGCTGGCGGGAATTCGGGCCAGCAAAAGTCCGATGGAGCATACACACAGTCGCGTTTTCCGATGGAAAGCTCTCATCAGACTTTTGCTGGCCGAATTTCTGATCGTGTGTACGGGGCATAACAAGACACACATTTTAATACATACATTTTACATAATACATACATACTGTTACTGATTAAAATTTTTGTGTTCGATTAATCGATTTTTTTTTAAAAATCGATTAATCAACTAATTTTGATTAATTATAACGCACATACAGATCCAACTACTTTTAGCTGATCTTCTTGCATTACAACTCTGTATTAGTCAGTGGTAAATGTGGTGTACACTATATACAATCACCCGACACTAGTTAGTTTCCACAATCCATGACTTAACTTCACAGTTCACACAAATACGTTTTAAATATAAACTGTAGCACTGACGTAAGTCATTTTTTTTCCACAGTAGCGTGACGATCCCTCCCCCTCCGGTCTAACTAATCACTCTCACCTTATGGCATGGACCCCTGTGCCAACAGGTGGTCATGCAAGCGGTTATCAAAAGGGTTAACACGGACCATAAACTCCTCTCATGTCTCCTTAGAACTCAGCAAGGACGCAGGTCATGGGTAGAAAGAAAAGATCTAAGTGCTCACCGCTTAAAGTGGTTGTAAACCCTTACAAACCACTTTGACCTACAGGTAAGCCTAGATTAAGGCTTTCCTGTAGGTCAAAGAAATATCTCCTAAACCTACACAGTTTAAGAGATATTTGCCAAAAGACAGGCACCGCTGAGTGCCGCTCTCAACGGCGATATTCCGCGAGTGGCGGCTCCCGTGCGCATGCGCGGGAGTGACGTCATTGCGGCGCCGTCGAATGACAGCGCCGGAGTCGCGAGACCCACCAAGGAGATGGAGTCTCCATACACAAGGGGACAACGGTGACTTCGCTAGCTCCTGTGTCAGATAAGTGACACATAATGGACTACTATGCGATGCATAATAGTCCATTATGCTTTACCTTTGCAGGGAAACAAAGAGGAAGTAAACCCATCAGGGTTTACTTCCTCTTTAAGTATAAGATGACATTTTTGTGTTCAAACACAAACTACTCACATATCAGATGATAAAAACACAGCATGTAAAGCCGACAATCGTGTTAGTTCCGTAGGGCAGCAGCGGGTGACGTCATGCGTAGCTCCTCCCCCGTACGCGTTACGTTCAATCAGAACTTCGATGTCACCGGACTCCTCCCCCCCCTTCCCTTCGTTAGCAGACGGAGGCACTTGGGGAAGGGGGGGGAGGAGTCCGGTGACGTCGATGTCCGTGACCTCACCGGATCTCCGACGGAACTCCCTGAAGACCCGGAAGCCGGCGTGAGAGGTGTAATCCATACATAATAATAATAAATACATAATAATACATAGACATGTGCACAACAAAAAAATTTGTTTATTTTCGTTTCGTTTTTTTCGTTTCCGTTGATTCGTAACGATTCGTATTTTAGTAAGAGTTATTTTTTCGTTGATTTGTTTTTCTGTTAGTTTAATTTTCGTTTATTCGAAATTCGGACGCATTCGTATATTTCGTAGATTTAGTTACATTCCTACTTTTGTTAGATTGATTTATTAGTACTTTCGTAACATTGTTTTCGTAGATTCGTAATCGGAGCATAATTCATAACTTTATGTAATGTGTATGCTATTATTACATTGTAAGAGACACGGAAAATTACGAATCGAAAAAAAAAGTTACGAATGTACGAATTTTTTCGTTCAATCCATTCGAAGCACGTTTAAGCAGCGCCATTGTAAGAGACACGGAAAATTACGAATCGAAAAAAAAAAAAAGTTACGAATGTACGAATTTTTTCGTTCATTTTGATTTTCGTTGTTCCTGTTTTCGTTTTTTCGGATTTTCTTTTTTTGTAGTTTCGTTGTTTCTAATTTGGTTATTTCGGATTTTCGTTGTTTTCGTATTCGTTCGATTCGAACGATTCGTTATTCGTTAAAATTTTTAGCGAATTGTTCGTTCATTCGTACGATAACGAATGAACGAATATAACGGAAAAAAAACTAAACGAATTGCACATGTCTAATAATAATAATACATTTTAATACATACAACAGACATAAAAAGAAAAAACTAAAAAACATTTAAACTCAACCACACTACTTTTTTGCTTTCTGCTATCGTTTGCAAAAATAATAATGCAATCATTTAAAGGCTGGATGCAAAGCCTAGGGCACCCTACAGAAATGTCGTCTACAAATAGTACATTAATTTATACAGATCTCTGCTGCGAGAGATTGGGGAGGTGGGAGATTGCGTCCCCAAGTAATTGTGAGAGCTATCATAGCTGCAATGCATGAGACACTCTGTGCCTTATGCCTCAGTGGTCCTCTTGTTCCAGATAGGCTGGAGACGAGTTCTAGATCAAGGCTGGGGTTAACCAGAATGGGCGTCACCAAACATATAAATGGCATTTTGCATATGAGGCACAGGAAGCTTGAAGCTTCCTCACTGGAAGGGATCTCCGCAGTGTCTGGAGTGGGATTTTCTTCTTCCTCTGAGCTGCAGGCTCCAGCATTCAGCACCTGCTCCCTGTCCCCCTGCACTGCCCTCTCCATCCTCCAGGTGGAGCCAGCGCTCCCCCCTCTCTCAGTTGCAGGTAGGCTCCAAGCCCCCATAGACTTGGCCAGACTCTGGTCTGAGTTGAGCCATTGAGTTCACACCAGTGCTGGGTGTGACCTGCAGAAGCTGACACTGTGTACTGGATATACCCTGGAGCTGCTCAGCCGGTGCAGTGCGCACGCTGCAGGTGTCCCCTTACCACCTCCACCCACTTGGCCCACTTTTGGATTACATTACAGCAGCTGCACAGAAGAAGAAGGAGGAAGAATTACTCCAGAGGAGCTGACAGCGCAGGGGAATCCAGCATGAGGAGTACAGTGACAGCAGGGGGACGCTGGCTGGTGGCGCTGGGCACTCTTCTCCTTCTGGGTGAGTACCAATCATACCGTAATATAATCTAGATCACTAAGGAGAGATTAGACTGGGAATTAAAGGTCAAAGTTAGACCAAAACGGATAACATAAAACAACATTTTATTTTTAAGTCGCGTGATCGAGACAATGCGACAGTCCTTAAATGTTACATTATCGCTCTAAAGACACTCGTTTATTGCAAAGCGCTGCGTAAACTGTTGGCGCTATATAAATCCTGTATAGTATTAATAATAGTATACAGATAAAAATAGCATCAACTCATCTTATATCATGGAACTTCTTATATGATTATGTAAGGTTTTAAAAAGATACAAAGAAACAGATTTTATCCTTTAATACACCAAATGTATCTGTTTTTACTGGCGGACGAAGGGTCACCATACACGTTACAATCGAACCCAGACTTTCTCAAACTTTTTACCCTGGAGGAACCCTTGAAATCATTTTCGTATCTCGGGGAACCCCCTGGTAAGATTAGTCCATTGGAGATCTCTAGGAAAAAAAGCCCCCTTACATTGGTGGTCAGTGGGGCACAGCTTTATAAATCAGGGGGTCTCCAAACTTTCTAAACAAAGGGCCAGTTTACTGTCCTTCAGACTTTAGGGGGTCGGATGTTGGTATCATTAGTACCCAATCACTGGTAGTGGGAGGAATAGTGCCCCATCCGTGGTTGTCACTGGAAAGAAAAAGTACCCCCATTATTGGTGTCAGTAGGAAGAATAGTGCCCCATCATTGGTGTCAGTAGGAAGAATAGCACCCCATCTTTGGTGTCAGAAGGAAAAATAGCACCCCATTATTGGTGTCAGTAGGAAGAATAGCACCCCATTATTGGTGTCAGTAAGAAGAATAGCACCCCATTATTGGTGTCAGTAGGAAGAATAGCACCCCATCATTGCTGTCAGTAGGAAGAATAGTACCCATCATTGCTGTCAGTAGGAAGAATAGTGCCCCATCATTGGTGTCAGTAGGAAGAATAGTACCCATCATTGCTGTCAGTAGAAATAATAGTGCCCCATCATTGGTGTCAGTAGGAAGAATAGTGTCCCATCATTGGTGTCAGTAGGAAGAATAGTGCCCCATCATTGGTGTCAGTAGGAAGAATAGTACCCATCATTGCTGTCAGTAGAAATAATAGTGCCCCATCATTGGTGTCAGTAGGAAGAATAGTGCCCCATCTTTGGTGTCAGTAGGAAGAATAGCACCCCATTATTGGTGTCAGTAGGAAGAATAGTACCCCATCATTGGTGTCAGTAGGAAGACTAGTACCCCATCATTGCTGTCAGTAGGAAGAATAGTGCCCCATCATTGGTGTCAGTAGGAAGAATAGTACCCCATCATTGCTGTCAGTAGGAAGAATAGCACCCGTTATTGGTGTCAGTAGGAAGAATAGTACCCCATCATTGGTGTCAGTAGGAAGAATAGTAATCATCATTGCTGTCAGTAGGAAGAATAGTGCCCCATCATTGCTGTCAGTAGGAAGAATAGTGCCCCATCATTGGTGTCAGTAGGAAGAATAGTACCCCATCATTGGTGTCAGGAAGAATAGTACCCCATCATTGGTGTCAGTTGGAAGAATAGTATCCCATCATTGCTGTCAGTAGGAAGAATAGTGCCCCATCATTGGTGTCAGTAGGAAGAATAGTGCCCCATCATTGGTGTCAGTAGGAAGAATAGTGCCCCATCATTGCTGTCAGTAGGAAGAATAGTGCCCCATCATTGCTGTCAGTAGGAAGAATAGTACCCATCATTGGTGTCAGTAGGAAGAATAGTACCCCATCTTTGCTGTCAGTAGGAAGAATAGTACCCCATCTTTGGTGTCAGTAGGAAGAATAGTGCCCCGTCATTGGTGTCAGTAGGAAGAATAGTGCCCCGTCATTGGTGTCAGTAGGAAGAATAGTGCCCCATCATTGCTGTCTGTAGGAAGAATAGTACCCCATCATTGCTGTCTGTAGGAAGAATAGTACCCCATCATTGCTGTCTGTAGGAAGAATAGTGCCCCATCATTGGTGTCAGTAGGAAGAATAGTGCCCCGTCATTGGTGTCAGTAGGAAGAATAGTGCCCCGTCATTGGTGTCAGTAGGAAGAATAGTGCCCCGTCATTGGTGTCAGTAGGAAGAATAGTACCCATCATTGGTGTCATTAGGAAGAATAGTGCCCCATCATTGGTGTCAGTAGGAAAAGTAGCTCCCCATCATCGATGTCAGTGAGAGGAACGGTGCCCCAAGGGCCAGATAAAGACAAGCAAAGGGCCACAGTTTGGAGACTACTGTTATAGATAAATGGTCTCATACTGCTGGCCAGGGGGCGATGGGCCCTGAATCTATGAAGGCATCAATAATGGGTCAATCATCTACATCTCAAGGGACCCCTCCCAACCTCTGGAGGAAGCGTAGTTGGGAATGGCTGATCTAACTGATCTACAATCGTTGTGTGCAATCGTCTTTAGATTTATGACAACTATGCAATAGGAGGACCTACCTAATCTAGCCAATCAGTTTGTATCCAATCAGGCTGGTCCTTGCACTACATAGTTGTAGGTAGATCTAAAGGAGATTGTACAATCAGATTGTAATGTGTGTGATGTTTGCAGGTTAATTCAAACAACGTCATTATGGAATGAGGTGGCATTATTCTGGAATAAGTCTCCATTATAAAGAACTTGGACTCATAGAAGAAATGGACAAATGTCATGGATAATCTGATAAACACCATAGACAGATAATAGTTCCCTGGCACTTGTACTGGGCACCCGGTACAAGTGCCAGGGAACTGTTATCTGTCTATAATCTGTCTACTCCATCATGGAGGACTACTGGGAGAAAGAATTGTAAGAATGATCCTGAAACTTTAAAGGAGTAATAATGTAGCTTAGGATATGGGAGAGGGGCGGATCGTTCTATAGAGATGCCGGTATTCATTAGAATGAGAAAGATCCGGGCTTTCCCATAAACACCCCAAAGCAGAAGCGGGCGGTTATATTAGGCGATGGCGGCCGACCGTCATGAACAGGTGAAATCGGAAAAGACCGCGGACTGAACCTCCTGCCAGGTGGTCTTGTCTTTTCTTCCCCCCGTTGTGTGTTCTGCTAGTGATATTCTCACAATTTCAATATATAGATCAATGTCCTATTCATTTATTATTAATATGTTTTTCTATTAGTTGAACTTGATGGACTTGTGTCTTTTTTTTATCCCTGACACGTATGTATGTATTACCGTATATACTCGAGTATAAGCTGACCCGAATATAAGCCGAGGCACCTAATTGTACCACAGAAAACTGGGAAAACGTATTGACTCGAGTATAAGCCTAGGGCAGTGATGGCGAACCTATGGCACGCGTGCCACAGCTGCACGCAGAGCCATCTCTGTGGGCACACGAGAGGGTCCAGGACAGAGCTAGAGGTCTCTCTCTCCTCTCAGCCCCCCCTCACTCTTTTTCCGTCCCCCCCTCTTTGTGTCCCCCCTCTCAGTTCACCACTCTCTCAGCATCTCTCGCACCCCTCTCTCTCTGTCCCTCTTCTCTCTCTGTCCCCCTTCTCTTTCTCTGTTCCCTCTCTCTCTGTCCCCCTTCTCTTTCTCTGTTCCCTCTCTCTCTGTCCCCCCTCCCTCTCTCTGTTCCTCCTCCCTCTCTCAGCTCACCTCTCTCTCAGCATTTCTCTCACACCCTTCTCTCTCAGCCCCTCTCCCTCTCTCTGTTGCCTCTCTCTCTCAGCATCTCTCTCACACCCCTCTCTCTCTGTCCCCTCTCCCTCTCTCTGTCCCATCTCCCTCTTTCCCTCAGCCCCCCTCCCTCTCTCTGTTCCCCCTCTCTCTCAACATATCTCACATCTCTCTCTCTCTCTCTCTCTCTCTCTCTCTCTCTCTCTCTCTCTCTCTCTCTCTCTCTCTCTCTCTCTCTCTCTCTCTCTCTCTCTCTCTCTCTCTCTCTCTCTCTCTCTCCCCCTTTCTCTCTCTCTCACCCCCTTCTCTCTCTCTCTCACAACCTCCCTCTCTCTCACTCAGCCCCCCTCTCTCGCGAATTGCAGTGTTGGCACTTTGCAACACAAAACCAATGTATTTATTTCAAAAAGGTTTGCCATCACTGGCCTAGGGTGAGAAATGCGCAGCTACTGTAATGCCGCGTACACACGATCGGAATTCCGTCGAGAAAACCGCCAGAGCTTTTTCTGACGAGAATTTCGATCGTGTGTACGCGGCATAATTGGAAAAGAGGGTCAACAATGCCCATTTGCATGCCTTACTGTGCCCATTTGCAGCCATAGGTCCCCCAAACTTGGTAGTTAAGGGTTCCTAGATGCTCCCTAGCTGCAGCCAAAATTTGGGGTCTCTGCACCTAAAGGGTCCCGAAATGACATTGCTGCAGACGGACACGGTTGACCGAATTTGGGGCCCTGTATCTCGGGGCCACTTGGTGCTAGGAACCCCATCTTTTGGATATGTTGTAGTGCTAGTTCCACTGGGTCTGCATACCAAATTTGGGGTTCCTAGCACCAAGGGGGCCCCGAGATACAGGGCCCCAAAGTCGGGTCGAAAAATGTCGAGCACTTCTGCAGCAGAGAATGACATTTTCCAACCAACTTTGGGGCCCCGTATCTCGGGGCCACTTGGTGCTAAGAACCCCAAGGGCCCCAAATTCGGGTCGGAAAATGTAATTCTCTGCTGCAGAAAAGTGCTTGACTCCAGTATAAGCCGAGAGGGCATTTTCAGCACAAAAAAATGTGCTGAAAATCTCGGCTTATACTGGAGTATATACGGTATGTATGTAGGCACAATTCAAAAAAGCTTAAGCACAAGGATCTTAATTTTAGCCATACGACTATAATTTTCACTTTTTTAGAAATCCATATCCTGGCATGTTGGCTTTGTGAATAGAGACTCATATCTTTGAAACAATCACAGCTCTCCGATATGTCAGCCCGTGTCTGATTTATTTTAAAAAATTTGAAACAATCACAGCTCTCCGATATGTCAGCCCGTGTCTGATTTATTTTTTATTTTTTTTTTTATTTTTTCCTGTGACACTCGTAGGTTACAGGGCTTTGCTGTAAGTATATGGACAGCCAAAAAAAGTCCTATCATCTTTACTGAAATTAAGATGTCTCACGTTGCCTTATGGTGCTGTCCTCAGTCTAAGTCAGGGGAGGTAAAGGAAGTTTTTGTCTACTTTACAAGCCTTCTGCATTGCATAGTAACTAGATTTAGGACTTGTTTATACTGTCATACAGAAGCCTTTAGCTGTACTTTAACAAGCATTAAAATAGCTTTAAAAGAAAGGCGTTGTAGGCATTGATAGGTGGCACTGATTTCTGGCACTTTTTCTGTACTGGTGGGCACTGATTTGTGGCACTGTGGGCACTGGCAAGCGGTACTGGTGGGCACAGATGAGGCGGCTTCGCCTCTTCCTCTTTGAGGCCGATGTCCCTTCAACATAAGCCAGTGATGAGCTTTTTTTTTTTTTTTCCTCAAGCTGTCAGCAGGCACTGATGGGCACTGAAAGGCAGCACTAATGAGCACTGATTGGTGTCACTGATGGGCACTGATTGGTGTCACTGATGGGCACTGATTGGTGTCACTGATGGGCACTGATTGGTGTCACTGATGGGCACTGATTGGTGTCACTGATGGGCACTGATTGGTGTCACTGATGGGCACTGATTTGGTGTCACTGATGGGCACTGATTGGTGTCACTGATGGGCACTGATTGGTGTCACTGATGGGCACTGATTGGTGTCACTGATGGGCACTGATTGGTGTCACTGATGGGCACTGATTGGTGTCACTGATGGGCACTGATTGGTGTCACTGATGGGCACTGATAGGTGGCACTGATGGGCACTAAAAGGCGGCACTAAATGGCACTGATGTGCAATGATGGGCAGCACTGAAAGGCAGCACTAATGGGCACTAGTTGGTGGCACTGATGGGCACTGCTGGGGCTGTACTGTAATCATGGCACCGATGATCAGTGCCCTGATTACCTGTACATGTCTCCCCTGCGAGGAGATGCCGCTAATCGGCTCTCCTCACACTTTGTCAGTGTGAGGCGAGAAGAGCCGATAAACGCCACTTTCTAGTTTACATGTGACCGACTGTGATTGGACACAGCAGATCACATGGGTAAAGAGTCATTGGCTCTTTACCGAGACCGGGGTCACTCCGCATGGCCGTGATCGATGCGCACCCCCGTAAGCGCGTGAGAGCGCCCATTCTGGGGTGCTGTCATGTGATCTCATCCCAGGATGAGTTGTGCCATGCAGCGGGGCTGTGCCCGCACTGTATGGGCCAACTGCTCCTTTTAGTCTAGGGGATTGGAGAAAGTTTATACTCACCAGATCCTCCTCTCCACCTGCAATTGGCACTCCCCCACAATCCAGAAGTGGACTGTTCCTGACATGTTCATGTCCAGAGCAGGTCTATGGGTGTGATGACATCAGGAACAGTCTACTGCACAAGACCGCTAGACCACAGAGATCTTGTGTGTGCGGGGTGGGGGGGGGACGGAGGATTAGGTAAGTACTGTATATCGCTGTTCTCCAATCCCCTAGACAAAAACAAGCAGTTTCAGTTTTTTTTTTGCCCGAAGTTAGGCTTTAAAGAAGCTTGGGGTATTTAATAGCACAAACATCTATAATCACCTCTACGCTGCAGCATCAGTCTGATGCTGCAGCTGTCCCCTGTCAGCTCTAAGTCTGAGAACTGAGTAATCACATGGCTGCTAATTACTTTTTAAGTTTTCGGTCTTCTCACAGTGGAGAGCGGAGACTGTTAGTTACTGCTCACTGCTCTCTGCTCTGCCCCTCCAGCACTCTCTGGTGGGCCAGGCTGGAGAGGGGGGGGCGAGCACAGCTGGCTTCAGGTTCCAGCCGCACCCTAAGAGGCTGAGTCAGCTGTCAATCAGGTAGCTGGGTGGATCCCGCCAATATGGTTGAGATCATTCTATAGCCTGGAGCGGCTCTGTGATGTGAGCCGACAGCGGGCTTTAAACTGCAATGAGCTGTCTCAGGAGTAAAAATGTACCATATATACTCGAGTATAAGCCAAGGTTTTTCAGCACATTTTTTTTTGTGTTGAACGTGCCCCCCTCGGCTTATACTCGAGTCAATCACTTTTCTGCAGCAGAGAATGACATTTTCCGACCCGACTTGGTGCTAGGAACCCCAAATTTGGTGTGCAAACCAAGGGACTAGCACTACAACCTATCCACTAGCACCAAGTGGCCCCGAGATACAGGGCCCCAAAGTCGGTCAACTGTGTCCATCTGCAGCAATGTCATTTCCGGACCCTTTGAGTCCAGAGACCCCAAATTGTGTCTGCAACTAGGGGGCATCTAGGAACCCTTAACTACCAAGTTTGAAGTTCGGGGGACCTATTGCTGCAAATGGGCACAGTGAGGCTGCAAATGGGCACAGTGAGGCTGCAAATGGGCATTGTTAACCCTCTTTTCCACTTACAGTAGCTGCGCATTTCTCACCCTAGGCTTATACTCGAGTCAATAAGTTTTCCCAGTTTTTTTGTGGTAAAATTAGGTGCCTTGGCTTATATTCGGGTCGGCTTATACTCGAGTATATACGGTAAATGCCATCCTGTGACCCAGAAGAGAAGTATGGCCAAAGCAGCTTTGGCCATTCTTCTCTTTTAAAGCTATTTTAATGCTTGTTAAAGTACAGCTAAAGGCTTCTGTATGACAGTATAAACAAGTCCTAAATCTAGTTACTATACATTGCAGAAGCCTTGTAAAGTAGACAAAAACTTCCTTTACCTCCCCTGACTGAGCCAAGTTCTCCTTCTTCATTTGTGTCTCATGTGCTCTCCCTTCCCAGACACTGCAGATCACAGGGGGAGGTTTCAGTAACAGAGGCAGTGCTGCCAATCCAGAAAGCAGAAGGCAGGACTAGGCGTGGCCAGGTGCTGATTGACAAGCTATAGGATAATGTATTAGCAGTGACAATAATAATAGCCACACCCCCTGCAACATCTTCTCCTCCCACTGTAGTGTAAGCAGGAATCGGCTACATGAGAGAGACAACTGTGCTCTGAATTCAGGAGCAGCGCAGCATAGTTGTCACCCTATCACAGCAAACTGCATTAGGTGGACTTCACTGGCAGGATCAGGTGTTTGTAGGACCAAGAGAAAACTGTAAATGTAGATACACATATAATTAAGTGTTATAGCACGTATACTTTTTTTAATGGAAGGCCACAGTTCTACTTAAAGAGGAAGTAAAGCCTCCTCAAAAAAAAAAAAAAAACGGAACCTGCAAGGCAAAGGCATAATGAGCTAGTATGCATAGCATACTAGCTCATTATGAATAACTTACCTGAGAACGAAGCCCCCAAAGCGGTCCTCATCCACGACCTTCTCCGCCGCCATCAAGCCCGGAGTGACTTCCGGGTCTCGCCGCTGCAGCGCTGTCATTCGCTGGATCGGCGATGACGTCACTCCCGCGCTTGCGCACGAAAGCAGCATATCGCCGTGATCTCGGCATGCGCAGTGCGCCTGCGCGCCGCTGTCTACGGCGCATGCGCCGTAGACAGCGATGCCTCTTTTTTTCTAAATATCTCCTAAACCATGTAGGTTTAGAAGATATTTATTGGACCTACAGGTAAGCCTTAATCTAGGCTTACCTGTAGGCCAAAGTGGTTTGTAAGGGTTTACAACCACTTTAAAGAATATGTAAATACTTCAATGTCCATTGTCTGGTAAGATGTGCACTTTATGATGATATTTATTAGACTGATAAAGGGTTGAACTTTTCAGTGGCATCAGGTTCAATCAGCCAATTGCTTCTTGTATATGTTGCGGTCTCTAATTACAAGAGCCTTACATTGGTATTCACAGCCCCTTGCAGTTGGGCCAACCAATGTGAGGGCACTTAGGCTGATATCAGACATGTGTTATCAGTGTTGAGCGTGGCCTCCATTGAGAATGAGGATTAGGGGTAGCTGCCCCCCTGTTCCTTGGTAACTGAAGGGTCTACCTTGCCAAATCCAAATCCCTGTCCATCAAGTTGAGTATCTGGCTAAATTACTTTCCCTGGAGGTGTATACTCTGCAAGTAGAGGAGCTGAAGCTAATGGGGGAGAGGGGTTATAATATAAAGGATATTAGGTGTGGGAGAGGGGTTCTAGGACATTGAGTATTGGATGGGGGGGTGTTGCAGGCTTGTAAAAGATGGGGATTATAGGAAATTAGGTAGGAGGGAGGTGGTGGAGCTATAGAAGATTATGTATTAAGTTTGGGAGAGGGGTATCAGGAGATAGTATATTAGGAGGACAGGTTATAAGAGATGAGGATAGGGGTTATAGGGGACAGGGTGTTGGGTGCGGAGAAAGAGTCACAGGAGATGGGGAATTAGGTAAAGGGTAGGGGATTATAGGAGACGGGACATTAGGTGTAGAAAAGTGGTTATAGAATTCAGGAGGGTTGGATGTGGAGGAGGGGTTGTAGGTGATGGGGCATTAGGTACAGAAGACATGTTATAAGAAATAGGGCTCTAGATAAAAACTAGGGGATATAGAAGATGGAGGTATTTGGCATAGGAGAGGGATTATAGGGTTTGGGAGGGTTAGGTGCAGATGAGGAGTCATAGGAGATGGGGATTTAGGTAAAGGGTAGGGGTTATAGGAGATGGAGGTGTTAGTTGTAGAAAAGTGGTTATGTGATTTAGGAGGGTTGGATGTGGAGGAGGGATTATAGGAGATCGGGCTTTAGGTGCAGAGGACAGGTTATAAGACATGGGGATTTAGATAAAAATTAGGGGTTTTAGTAGAGAAAGGTATTACGTGTAGAAGAGGGATTATAGGGTGCAGAGGAGGAGTTATAGGAGATGGGAATGGGGTATCAGACGTAGAAGAGGGGTTATAGGATATTGGGATTTAGTTAAAGAGTAGGGGTTATACGAGATGGGGTATCAGGCGTAGAAGAGGGGTTATAGGAGATGGGGATTTAGGTAAAGAGTAGGGGTTATAAGAGATGGGGTATCAGGCGTAGAAGATGGGTTATAGATGGGGATTTAGGTAAAGAGTAGGGGTTATAAGACATGGGGTATCAGACATAGAAGAGGGGTTATAGGAGATGGGGATTTAGGTAAAGAGTAGGGGTTATAAGAGATGGGGTATAAGGCGTAGAAGATGGGTTATAGATGGGGATTTAGGTAAAGAGTAGGGGTTATAAGATATGGGGTATCAGACATAGAAGAGGGGTTATAGGAGATGGGGATTTAGGTAAAGAGTAGGGGTTATAAGAGATGGGGTATCAGACATAGAAGAGGGGTTATAGGAGATGGGGATTTAGGTAAAGAGTAGGGGTTATAAGAGATGGGGTATCAGACGTAGAAGAGGGGTTATAGGAGATGGGGATTTAGGTAAAGAGTAGGGGTTATATGAGATGGGGTATCAGACATAGAAGAGGGGGTTATAGGAGATGGGGATTTAGGTAAAGAGTAGGGGTTATAAGAGATGGGGTATCAGACGTAGAAGAGGGGTTATAGGAGATGGGGATTTAGGTAAAGAGTAGGGGTTATAAGAGATGGGGTATCAGACATAGAAGATCGGTTATAGGAGATGGGGATTTAGGTAAAGAGTAGGGGTTATAAGAGATGGGGTATCAGGCGTAGAAGATGGGTTATAGATGGGGATTTAGGTAAAGAGTAGGGGTTAGAAGAGATGGGGTATCAGATATAGAAGAGGGGTTATAGGAGATGGGGATTTAAGTAAATAGTAGGGGTTATAAGAGATGGGGTATCAGGCGTAGAAGAGGGATTATAGGAGATGGGGATTTAGGTAAAGAGTAGGGGTTATAAGAGATGGGGTATCAGGCGTAGAAGAGGGGTTATAGGATTTGGGAGGGTTAGATGTGGAGGAAGGGGTATAGGAGCTGTAGAGATCAGGTATGGAGGAGGATTTCTAGGAGCTAGGAGGGAAGCTAAGGGTGTGTTAGGGGGGTGTTGGAGGGGTCATAGGAGTTGGGGGAAGAAAGTTTAGGTACAGAGGTCCTCCTCTCAGGATGGTGCATTGGATTGGATATTTTTGGATTGTGATTTCTAGATTTCTGGTTTACTCTCATAGTTTGTACTTTGTAAAATGTATGAATATCACCAGCATAGCAACACGGCACTATCCGCAGACTATAGATAAGCTCAGTTTTTATGCCATTATAATTACACACTCAGTCCACTTTATTTCTAATTATGCTACTTAATTATCAACCATGTTTCTGGTTCCACAAGACGGGCGCTTGGAATCTTCTGGAGCGTTCTATTCACCAGTAATAAATCGGACGTTACTGCCTTGTTATGCAAACATAAATTCGGTTAATGTGTTTTTTATTGTGAGGAATGGAGCAGTTTGTACGCAGCTTTTACCTCTATAACCTTTCTGAACTGTTTGTCTATGGGCCAGAGCGATGTACAGCGCATGTGGAGGTACAGCGGCGTCAATGAACAAGGCATCGCTTTTCTCCCTACATGAATTGTATATCAGTCTTCACTCATACAATCTGTAAACCATTTTACTGCCTTTCCTATACAGGAACATCAATTATTCTGCCAAAGTGCACCAGAAGAGGGACAAACTCAAAGTGAACCGATTGCATGTAATCTGATTCTGCTCCTGATGATACTATTGGTTGCAGTTCTATTCTTCCAGTCTCTTCATAGACTGGCATACATTTCTGCACAGATTTACGTAGAAGTACTCTCTGTTTTCTCTGCTTTTGGGGCTCCTCTCATGTGCCCACCATCATACCCTTCACACCCCTCTCCTATACATACTGTCCACTATTAAACCTTTTAAACTTCTCTCCTACTCATACTGCCAACTACTATACCTTACCATCATACCCTTCACACTCCTTTCCTATACATACTGCCCACCATCAAATCCTTCACATGCCTCTCCTACACATACCGTCCACCAGGGGCGTAACTAGAAATCACAGGGCCCCATAGCAAAATGTTGTATGGCCCCCCCCCCCCCCCTCACCACCACAAAAAAAAAAGAACTAATGCCAGACACCCCCCTAAGTACAGACACCCCACAGCATTACAGACCCCACCTCAGTGCAGACACCCCCCTCAGTGCAGGACCCCCCCTAGCAGTACAGACACCCCCCCAGTGCACACCATCCCCTCAGTACAGACACCCTTCCAGTGCAGACCTCCCCAACATTACAGACCCCCCAACAGTGCAGACCCACCCCCCTCAGTGCAGACCCCCCTAAGTAGTACAGAACCCCCCCCCCCCCCAGTAGTACAGACACCCCCCTCAGTACAGACCCCCCACCCAAGTGCAGACCCCCCCCACCTCAGTGCAGACCCCCTTAGTACAGACAATCCCCCATTACAGACCCCTCCACCTCAGTGCAGGCCCCCCTTAGTACAGACAATCCCCCATTACAGACCCCCCACCTCAGTGCAGACCCCCTTAGTACAGACACCCCCCACCTCAGTGCAGACCCCCTTAGTACAGACAATCCCCCATTACAGACCCCCCCCCCCCCCCCACCTCAGTGCAGACCCCCTTAGTACAGACAATCCCCCATTACAGACCCCCCCACCTCAGTGCAGACCCCCTTAGTACAGACAATCCCCCATTACAGACCCCCCCCCCCCACCTCAGTGCAGACCCCCTTAGTACAGACAATCCCCCATTACAGACCCCCCCCCCCACCTCAGTGCAGACCCCCTTAGTACAGACAATCCCCCATTACAGACCCCCCCCCCACCTCAGTGCAGACCCCCTTAGTACAGACAATCCCCCATTACAGACCCCCCCACCTCAGTGCAGACCCCCTTAGTACAGACAATCCCCCATTACAGACCCCCCACCTCAGTGCAGACCCCCTTAGTACAGACACCCCCATTACAGACCCCCCCACCTCAGTGCAGACCCCCTTAGTACAGACAATCCCCCATTACAGACCCCCCACCTCAGTGCAGACCCCCTTAGTACAGACACCAACCCCCCCACCTCAGTGCAGACCCCCTTAGTACAGACACCCCCATTACAGACCCCCCCACCTCAGTGCAGACCCCCTTAGTACAGACACCCCCATTACAGACCCCCCACCTCAGTGCAGACCCCCTTTGTACAGACAATCCCCCATTACAGACCCCACCACCTCAGTGCAGACCCCCTTAGTACAGACAATCCCCCATTACAGACCCCCCCACCTCAGTGCAGACCCCCTTAGTACAGACACCCCCATTACAGACCCCCCCACCTCAGTGCAGACCCCCTTAGTACAGACACCCCCATTACAGACCCCCCACCTCAGTGCAGACCCCCTTTGTACAGACAATCCCCCATTACAGACCCCCCCACCTCAGTGCAGACCCCCTTTGTACAGACAATCCCCATTACAGACCCCCCTCACATCAGTACAGACCCCCTTTGTACAGACAATCCCCATTACAGACCCCCCACCTCAGTACAGACCCCCTTTGTACAGACAATCCCCCATTACAGACCCCCCCACCTCAGTGCAGACCCCCTTAGTACAGACAATCCCCCATTACAGACCCCCCCACCTCAGTGCAGACCCCCTTAGTACAGACACCCCCACCTCAGTGCAGACCCCCTTAGTACAGACAATCCCCCCATTACAGACCCCCCCCCACCTCAGTGCAGACCCCCTTAGTACAGACACCCCCATTACAGACCCCCCACCTCAGTGCAGACCCCTTAGTACAGACACCCCCATTACAGACCCCCCACCTCAGTGCAGACCCCCTTTGTACAGACACCCCCCATTACAGAACCCCCACCTCAGTGCAGACCCCCATGCCTTTGTACAGACAATCCCCCCATTACAGACCACAACCTCAGTGCAGACCCCAGTTGGACCCCCCCCCCCTTAGTACAGACATCCCCCATTACAGACCCTCCCTACATCAGCTACGACCCCTTGGTACAGACAATACCCCTTTACAGTAACCCCCCACCCCCTCACCCCCCAGTACAGACCCCCGTTGACCCCCCCCCCATTACAGACTCCCCCCCCACCTCAGTGCAGACCCCCTTAGTACAGACACCCCCACCTCAGTGCAGACCCCCTTAGTACAGACAATCCCCCATTACAGACCCCCCCCCACCTCAGTGCAGACCCCCTTTGTATAGACAATCCCCCATTACAGACCCCCCCACCTCAGTGCAGACCCCCTTTGTATAGACAATCCCCCATTACAGACCCCTCCACCTCAGTGCAGACCCCCTTAGTACAGACAATCCCCCATTACAGACCCCCCACCTCAGTGCAGACCCCCTTAGTACAGACACCCCCCACCCAAGTGCAGACCCCCCACCTCAGTGCAGACCCCTTAGTACAGACAATCCCCCATTACAGACCCCCCCCCACCTCAGTGCAGACCCCCTTAGTACAGACAATCCCCCATTACAGACCTC
Organism: Lithobates sylvaticus; assembly: GCA_028564925.1. Classification (NCBI taxonomy): domain Eukaryota; kingdom Metazoa; phylum Chordata; class Amphibia; order Anura; family Ranidae; genus Lithobates; species Lithobates sylvaticus. The sequence goes on from CM053035.1 coordinate 194,727,100, forward strand.
CCCCACCTCAGTGCAGACCCCCTTAGTACAGACAATCCCCCATTACAGACCCCCCCACCTCAGTGCAGACCCCCTTAGTACAGACAATCCCCCATTACAGACCCCCCCCCCCCACCTCAGTGCAGACCCCCTTAGTACAGACAATCCCCCATTACAGACCCCCCCACCTCAGTGCAGACCCCCTTAGTACAGACAATCCCCCATTACAGACCCCCCACCTCAGTGCAGACCCCCTTAGTACAGACACCCCCACCTCAGTGCAGACCCCCTTAGTACAGACAATCCCCCATTACAGACCCCCCCCCACCTCAGTGCAGACCCCCTTAGTACAGACACCCCCATTACAGACCCCCCCCCACCTCAGTGCAGACCCCCTTTGTACAGACAATCCCCCATTACAGACCCCACCACCTCAGTGCAGACCCCCTTAGTACAGACAATCCCCCATTACAGACCCCCCCACCTCAGTGCAGACCCCCTTAGTACAGACACCCCCACCTCAGTGCAGACCCCCTTAGTACAGACACCCCCATTACAGACCCCCCCACCTCAGTGCAGACCCCCTTTGTACAGACAATCCCCCATTACAGACCCCTCCACCTCAGTGCAGACCCCCTTAGTACAGACAATCCCCCATTACAGACCCCCCCCACCTCAGTGCAGACCCCCTTTGTACAGACAATCCCCCATTACAGACCCCACCACCTCAGTGCAGACCCCCTTAGTACAGACAATCCCCCATTACAGACCCCCCCACCTCAGTGCAGACCCCCTTAGTACAGACACCCCCACCTCAGTGCAGACCCCCTTAGTACAGACACCCCCATTACAGACCCCCCCACCTCAGTGCAGACCCCCTTTGTACAGACAATCCCCCATTACAGACCCCTCCACCTCAGTGCAGACCCCCTTAGTACAGACAATCCCCCATTACAGACCCCCCCACCTCAGTGCAGACCCCCTTAGTACAGACAATCCCCCATTACAGACCCCCCCCCACCTCAGTGCAGACCCCCTTAGTACAGACAATCCCCCATTACAGACCCCCCCCACCTCAGTGCAGACCCCCTTAGTACAGACAATCCCCCATTACAGACCCCCCCACCTCAGTGCAGACCCCCTTAGTACAGACAATCCCCCATTACAGACCCCCCACCTCAGTGCAGACCCCCTTAGTACAGACACCCCCATTACAGACCCCCCCACCTCAGTGCAGACCCCCTTTGTACAGACAATCTACCATTACAGACCCCCCCCACCTCAGTGCAGACCCCCTTAGTACAGACAATCCCCCATTACAGACCCCCCCACCTCAGTGCAGACCCTCTTAGTACAGACACCCCCATTACAGACCCCCCCACCTCAGTGCAGACCCCCTTTGTACAGACAATCCCCCATTACAGACCCCCCCACCTCAGTGCAGACCCCCTTTGTACAGACAATCCCCCATTACAGACCCCCCCACCTCAGTGCAGACCCCCTTTGTACAGACAATCCCCCATTACAGACCCCCCCCCCACCTCAGTGCAGACCCCCTTAGTACAGACAATCCCCCATTACAGACCCCCCCCCCACCTCAGTGCAGACCCCCTTAGTACAGACAACCCCCATTACAGACCCCCCCCCACCCACCTCAGTGCAGACCCCCTTTGTACAGACAATCTACCATTACAGACCCCCCCACCTCAGTGCAGACCCCCTTAGTACAGACAATCCCCCATTACAGACCCCCCCACCTCAGTGCAGACCCCCTTTAGTACAGACAATCCCCCATTACAGACCCCCCCACCTCAGTGCAGACCCCCTTTGTACAGACAATCCCCCATTACAGACCCCCCCACCTCAGTGCAGACCCCCTTTGTACAGACAATCCCCCATTACAGACCCCCCCACCTCAGTGCAGACCCCCTTAGTACAGACAATCCCCCATTACAGACCCCCCCCCCACCTCAGTGCAGACCCCCTTAGTACAGACCCCCCCACCTCAGTGCAGACCCCCTTAGTACAGACAATCCCCCATTACAGACCCCCCCCTCAGTGCAGACCCCCTTAGTACAGACACCCCCATTACAGACCCCCCCACCTCAGTGCAGACCCCCTTAGTACAGACAATCCCCCATTACAGACCCCCCACCTCAGTGCAGACCCCCCCCACCTCAGTGCAGACCCCCTTAGTACAGACAATCCCCCATTACAGACCCCCCCCACCTCAGTACAGACCCCCTTTGTACAGACAATCCCCCAATTACAGACCCCCCCACCTCAGTGCAGACCCCCTTAGTACAGACAATCCCCCATTACAGACCCCTCCACCTCAGTGCAGACCCCCTTAGTACAGACAATCCCCCATTACAGACCCCTCCACCTCAGTGCAGACCCCCTTAGTACAGACAATCCCCCATTACAGACCCCCCCCACCTCAGTGCAGACCCCCTTAGTACAGACAATCCCCCATTACAGACCCCCCCCCCCCACCTCAGTGCAGACCCCCTTAGTACAGACCCCCTTAGTACAGACACCCCCATTACAGACCCCCCCACCTCAGTGCAGACCCCCTTAGTACAGACATTCCCCCATTACAGACCCCCCCCCCACCTCAGTGCAGACCCCCTTAGTACAGACAATCCCCCATTACAGACCCCCCCACCTCAGTGCAGACCCCCTTAGTACAGACAATCCCCCATTACAGACCCCCCCACCTCAGTGCAGACCCCCTTAGTACAGACCCCACCACCTCAGTGCAGACCCCCTTAGTACAGACACCCCCATTACAGACCCCCCCACCTCAGTGCAGACCCCCATCAGTAGACACCCCCAGCAATGCAGACACCCCCACCCATTACAGACCCCCCCGGGTAGTGCAGACCCCACAGCAGACACACAGCAGACCCCCCCCACCTGAGTGCAGACCCCCATCAGTAGACACTCCCAGCAATGCAGACCCCACAGCAGACGATGCCCCCGGCCCTTACATACCTCAGAAACAGCGCCATGTGTGTCCCTCCTCCCAGGCTCCTCCTCCTCTCTGAATGTAAACAGAGAGGAGGGGAGGCGGCTTCGGTCCGCGCCGCTGTGTCCCGCCTGTGCTCCAGTCCAGAAGGCACGGTGAGCGGCGTTAGTGGTGCGGCTGCCGCTACCCACGGGTTTCACCCCCGCTAGTGGGCGTCACCCGGCGCGGCCCGCACCCGCCTAGAAACGCCGCTCACCGGGCCCTTGATTGGCTGCGGGCCCCATAGCGACCGCATGTGTCGCTATGGCGGTAGTTCCGCCACTGCCGTCCACTATTAAACCTTCTTCACTCCTCTCCTACACATACTGTCCACTGTCATTCCCTTTGCACTCCTCTCCTACACATACTGTCCACTGTCATTCCCTTTGCACTCCTCTCCTACACATACTGTCCACTGTCATTCCCTTTGCACTCCTCTCCTACACATACTGTCCACTGTCATTCCCTGTGAACTCCTCTCCTACACATATTGCCCATTGTCGTACCCTCTGCACTCCTCTCCTACACATACTGCCCACTGTCATTCCCTTTGCACTCCTCTCCTACACATACTGCCCACTGTCATTCCCTTTGCACTCCTCTCCTACATACTGCCCACTGTCATACCCTCCGCACTCCTCTCCTACACATACTGCCCACTGTCATACCCTCTGCACTCCTCTCCTACACACACTGTTCACTGTCATTCCCTGTGAACTCCTCTCCTACACATACTGCCCACTGTCATACCCTCTGCACTTTTCTCCTATACATACTGCCCACTGTCATTCCCTTTGCACTCCTCTCCTACATACTGCCCACTGTCATACCCTCTGCACTCCTTGCCTACACATACTGCCCACTGTCATACCCTCTGCACTCCTCTCCTACACATACTGCCCACTGTCATACCCTCTGCACTTCTCTCCTATACATACTGCCCACTGTCATTTCCCTTTTCACTCCTCTCCTACATACTGCCCACTGTCATACCCTCTGCACTCCTTGCCTACACATACTGCCCACTGTCATACCCTCTGCACTCCTTGCCTACACATACTGCCCACTGTCATACCCTCTGCACTCCTCGCCTACACATACTGCCCATTGTCATTCCCTTTCCACTCCTCTCCTACACATTTTGGCTGCTAGGAAAACGTTTTCAGCAATGTAAGTAATATCTCTAATCTGTTCAGCACATGTTTGCTGGTTATGTTGATGGTTTAGCTAAATTGTGTGATGAAGAAGGTAATTATGGGAAAGAGCATTCTGTGATGTCACAGTATATGTCTCAGTGTTACCATGTACCGCTCTTTGGAATGTTGTTGTACATTTATTTTGGGTCTTTGTTGACTCAAGGACATGCTTGTTATTTATGAGGATGCTATTCTCATCTTGCTTTCAGGCTCTGACAATGTAACATTTTCTGGGTTTCATTTTTCGTTTTGTGATTTTGGATGACATTTGTGAATAGCTGTGATTCTTGTCCCGTACCTCCACACTGCCTGGTGATAGCCTCCAATGAGCCAGCCGTGGCTTAAAGTAGATAGGAAAACTGTTACTAATATCTGATATAAGCTTTACCTTGGTAATGTTATTTTAATTGTAATTTGAAATATTTTGAAATCTTGAAATAATCCCTGGTGGCCCTCCTGTGAAGGTCTTTCTTAAAGTGTTACTAAACCCAGGAGCCTGCACTCACTATATCTGGTCTCCCCAGGAGCCTGCACTCACTATATCTGGTCTCCCCAGGACCCTGCACTCACTATATCTGGTCTCCCCAGGAGCCTGCATTCACTATATCTGGTCTCCCCAGGAGCCTGCATTCACTATATCTGGTCTCCCCAGGAGCCTGCATTCACTATATCTGGTCTCCCCAGGAGCCTGCATTCACTATATCTGGTCTCCCCAGGACCCTGCATTCACTATATCTGGTTTCCCCAGGACCCTGCACTCACTATATCTGGTCTCCCCAGGAGCCTGCACTCACTATATCTGGTCTCCCCAGGACCCTGCACTCACTATATCTGGTCTCCCCAGGAGCCTGCATTCACTATATCTGGTCTCCCCAGGAGCCTGCATTCACTATATCTGGTCTCCCCATGAGCCTGCATTCACTATATCTGGTCTCCCCAGGAGCCTGCATTCACTATATCTGGTCTCCCCAGGACCCTGCATTCACTATATCTGGTTTCCCCAGGACCCTGCATTCACTATATCTGGTTTCCACAGGACCCTGCATTCACTATATCTGGTCTCCCCAGGACCCTGCATTCACTATATCTGGTCTCCCAGGAGCCTGCATTCACTATATCTGGTCTCCCCAGGACCCTGCATTCACTATATCTGGTTTCCCCAGGACCCTGCATTCACTATATCTGGTTTCCCCAGGACCCTGCATTCACTATATCTGGTTTCCACAGGACCCTGCATTCACTATATCTGGTCTCCCCAGGACCCTGCATTCACTATATCTGGTCTCCCCAGGACCCTGCATTCACTATATCTGGTCTCCCCAGGACCCTGCATTTACTATATCTGGTCTCCCCAGGACCCTGCACTCACTATATCTGGTCTCCCCAGGAGCCTGCACTCACTAGATCTGGTCTCCCCAGGAGCCTGCACTCACTAGATCTGGTCTCCCCGGGACCCGGCATTCACTATATCTGGTCTCCCCAGGACCTGGCATTCACTATATCTGGTCTCCAACAGTACACAGAACATGAAAATGCAATAATTTTTGTAAAAATAAACTGCTAAATACCCTTTCTTATCAGCAGTTAGAGCAGTCTTCCATCAGTGTCTGGTTAAAGCTTGTAGGAGGTTTCTTCATGTTACTCTGACTGCCCTATGAGGGTGCAGGACCCTCTGTCTGAGCAGTGCGGATTGGCCCTGTGCTGATCACATGCACTCTCCCAAACAAAAAAACTCTTTAGCAATACACACCAAACTGAGCATGTGCAGCTTGTCCCCGAGGCTCTGTTCTATCAGGAGATGGATTGGAGACAGTGGAAGGAGAGGGTCAGAGAAGACTGGATCAAATTGTCTTTTTACACAATGCAGAGGATTAACCCATTAGGTTCCACAGTGAGTAAAACGAGCATGCTTTACTGCATATACAGACTGATTTTACTGTTGTGGGCAGGGGCGGACTGACCATTCAGCCACTCGGGCATTGCCCGAGGGCCCCGGGCCACTAGGGGGCCCCATCAGGGTTGCCAGCCTCAGTAAAACCAGGGACAGTATGTAAAAATCTGTGTTTTTTTTTTTTACATCTGTCTCTGAAATGTCCCTTACCGACATCCTTTTGGTCTAAAAATCCAGATATTATAGCTGCCCCACCTCTCCAGTTCCTTCTCAGCCAATAGAAACCTGTCTGTGTATACTGTGTGATTGTATACTGTGTGTGTGTGTATACTGTTTGGGCCCATAATCTATGATTGCCTGGGGGCCCCATAATCTCCTACTGCCCGGGGGCCCCATGAGTTGTCAGTCCGCACCTGGTTGTGGGTTTAGTAACACTTTAACCGCTTGCCGACCACCGCACACAAATGTACGTCGGCAGAATGGCCAAGGCAGGCAAATGGGCGTACGTGTACGTCCCATTAAATTTGCCGCCTGGGAACGCAAAAGTCCTGGACTGCCGCACTCCGAGAAAAAAAGGCATCTTTATTTTAAGGCGTAAAAATCCAACATACAGTCATTTCAACAAGGACAAAAACAGGGGACAGTGGCTAATGCGTTTCACATCGTTAGATGCTACGAGTAAGCGTCTAACGATGTGAAACGCGTTAGCCACTGTCCCCTGTTTTTGTCCTGGTTGAAGTGACTGTATGTTGGATTTTTATGCCTTACAATAAAGATGCCTTTTTTTCTCGGAGTGCGGCAGTCCAGGACTTTTTCGTTCCCATAGACTTGTGCAGAGCCAGCACCTGAATCAAGTTCAAGTAGGGCGGGAGCAACTGCATAAGGTCCGGAGGCTTGGTGAGCGGCATTTCCTTTTTATCCAAAATTTGCCACCTGTGGGGCACGCGCGCCCGCCGCACACCGCGGAAGCTTGCCCGCGGGTCCCGGGAACTCGATGTTTGCTGGCGGCCCGCCATTGCGGTGTGGAGAGGCAGAACAGGGAGATGTAAACAAGGCATTTCCCCTGTTCTGCCTTGAGACATGACAGAGATCCACTGCTCCCTGTCATCGGAAGCAGTGATCGCTGTCATGTCAGTGGAAGCCCTTCCCCCCTACAGTTAGAACACCTCCCTAGGACACACTTAACCCCTTGATCGCCCCCTCGTGCTTAACCCCTTCATTGCCAGTGTCATTTACACAGTAATTAGTGCATTTTTTTTAAAGCACTGATTGCTGTATAAATGACAATGGTCCCAAAATAGTGTCAAAAGTGTCAGATATGTCCGCCATAATGTCACAGTCATGATAGAAATCGCAGATCGCCGCCATTACTAATAACAACTAAAAAAAAAATAATAATAAAAATGCCATAAATCCATCCCCTATTTTGTAGACACGATAACTTTTGCGCAAACCAATCAATATACGCTTATTACGATTTATTTTTATTTTTTTTAACCAAAAATATGTAGACGGATACATATCGGCCTAAACTGAGAAATAAATTAGTTTTTTTATATATTTTTAGGGGGATATTTATTATAGCAAAAATTTAAAAATATTGCTTTTTTTTTTTTTTCAAAATTGTTGCTCTTTTTTTGTTTATAGCGCAAAAAATAAAAACCGCAGAGGTGATAACTAGCTAAATAGCTGTAACTTTTTCATAAACCAATCAATATACACGTATTGGGATTTATTTTACCAAAAACATGAAGCAGAATACATATTGGCCTAAATTGATAAAGAAATTTGAGTTTCTACATTTTTTTTATTGCGAATGTTTTATAGCAGAAAGTAAAAAATATTGTTTTTTTTTTTTTTAAACAGTCTTTTTTTGTTTACAGCGCAAAAAATAAAAACCGTAGAGGTGATCAAATACCACCAAAAGAAAGCTCTATTTGTGGGGGAAAAAAAGTCGTCAATTTTGTTTGGGTACAACGTCGCACGACTGCGCAATTGTCAGCTAAAGCGACGCAGTGCTGAATCGCAAAAAATTCTCTGGTCAGGAAGGGGGAAATCTTCCGGGGCTGAAGTGGTTAAGCACTTCCAGTTATAGGATTACAATTCTCTGTCCTTGTCTCCTAATTGTGCTCCTGCATTGTCACCCTGTCAAATAGACTTCTGATGGAGGCCAGGTCCACTGTTATCTCCGTCAGGAAACTGTCCTGAGAAAGGGCGTGCAGCCATCGCTGGGGTGCATGTAGACAGAAAGTAGTTGCAAAGAGGCCGCAACAGATGAGAAATACTGAGCTGCAATAAATGTTGAAAAAAAGGAGAAATAAGGATTATTTTTTAAAGAAATGGCAAATGTTTATAATACACAAAGCTCAGAGCAAATTAAATGTATTTAGTGTTTACATCTACTTTAGGAGTGAGTTCTACCTATATACTCACATGCTTGGGGCAGTGCATAATTGCACAGGCTCCTCTTCTGTACTGAAATAGCTGACTCTGATTTCACTGCACACTGTGAGCTTCTCACATTGTGCATCAGAACCTGCAGCAAGTCAGATCGAGCCTGCCTCATTTCCTGTCTGGAAGACATAAGTCTTTGTCCTCCACTTGCAGCTCTCTCCTCCTCCTCTCCTGGACATCTGTGATCCGTGGTGGAGGCTGTGCTCCCTCTTCCGCTCATCCTTCCTGCTAGTGCAGCTCCTGCGTGTCTGTGAACACAGCCACCTACTTGTTAATACAAGAGCACTGCACTGGCAGGAAGGAGGAGAGGGAGCAAGAACGCAGCCCGCACCGCCTCCCAGCTCTCTAGTGGACATCTGTGCTCCGTGGTGCAGGCTGTGCTCTCTCTCCTGCTCATTCTTCCTGCTAGTGCAGCTCCTGTGTGTCTGTGAACACCGTCACCTACTTGTTAATACAAGAGCACTGCACTGGCAGGAAGAAGGAGAGGGAGCAAGAACACAGCCCGCACCGCCACCGAGCTCTCTCCTGGACATCTGTGCTCCGTGGTGCAGGCTGCGCTCTCTCTCATGCTCATCCTTCCTGCTAGTTCAGCTCCTGTGTGTCTGTGAACACAGCCACCTACTTGTTAATACAAGAGCACTGCACTGACAGGAAGGAGGAGAGGGAGCAAGAACACAGCCCGCACACACCCAGCTCTCTCCTGGACATCTGTGCTCTGTGGTACAGGCTGTGCTCTCTCTCCGGCTCATTCTTCCTGCTAGTGTAGCTCCTGTGTGTCTGAACACCGTCACCTACTTGTTAATACAAGAGCACTGCACTGGCAGGAAGGAGGAGAGGGAGCAAGAACACAGCCCGCACCGCCTCCTGGCTCTCTCCTGGACATCTGTGCTCTGTGGTGCAGGCTGTGCTCTCTCTCCCGCTCATCCTTCCTGCTAGTGCAGCTCCTGTGTGTCTGTGAACACCACCACCTACTTGTTAATACAAGAGCACTGCACTGGCAGGAAGGAGGAGAGGGAGCAATAACTCAGCCCGCACCGCCACCCAGCTCTCTCCCTGCTGCTTCCAGCGCTGGTCTGACAGGAGTAGTGATGCTGTTATCATTACCCCTGTCAGACTTGTAACAGAAGGAAGGCACCCCCATCTCTACAGTAAACCATTGCGCCCAGAGCAGCCGACCCTTCTGCCCACCCCTTGTCCCAGCCCTGTGGCCAGTTTGCATGAAAGCTGATGATCGATTTGTTTTTGGTTTGTAGAAGGCAACTTAGTCTGTATTTTACAACATCAGCCGCCCCAACTTCACCAAACATTACGGACCTCCTGGCCCCAATTCTATGGCAGGCCTGGGTGCTGGCTCCTTATTGAAGGAGATGCTGCCGGAGGCACTGCCTGTGCTGGGAGTACCCCTGTTCCCTATGAGTACAGTTGCAGTGTTGTGTTATGTCACACGAGAAATCACTGACCTTTCAGCTTTGAATCGGCAGTAAGGAGATAAATGCAGGGAGGAGGAGGGAATTTCATTAAGGACTTGAGCCGGAGGACATCAGTGTCCGAGTAATGAGCAGCTTAGTCCGGCCAACTGTTTACAGGAACTCCAGAGTTAATGACCCCTAATCTTAAGACATCACTCTAATTTGCTCTGATTTCTTTCCATTAACTACTGAGCACTGCTTATTGGCCGCCGTGACACGCCGCGTCTGCACGGAATCTCTAGGCTCAATATGACAAAGATCTAGTTATAATGTAGAGGAACAGAGAGCCAGAGTCACTGAGATGTCTCTAGATCCTCATGAAACTGAGACCTACCTGGATTGTAGTCCAGAGCACCTAATGACCCCCCACATTTCTGATCAACTGATATATTTATTTAAATATGAACTCTAGAAATAAAATTCTAATTCAGAGACAATCCTCAATAGCCACAAAGGATATAAATTCACTTTATGAGCACCAAACACCTTTGCAAATCCTGCTATTGCCTTGTAAAAGTAGCAGTGCCATCATCACTGTGCTGTACATAGCCTATGCAGAGAGCAGAGCTGTGGGAGGGGCCCGGCAGGCACCACCCACTACAGGCTGCCTGCAGAAAATGACAGGAGGGGGGAGGAGTCAAGACCAGTCACCCGGCACATGGAGAGAGAGAGAGCAGCAGTGAGTGGTCTTTATTACAGGAAGCTCCTGGGCACAGGATCTGGAAGAAATACGCAACGCACACCAAGAAGAAGAATACACATGATGCATGTTGCATGATTGCACGGTCATGCAACATTGTACCCGCATTAAATTTATATCATATTGTTTTTTCACATACACAGAGCTTTCTTTTGGTGGTATTTGATCACCGCTGGGTTTTTTATTTTTTATTAAATAAACAAAAAAAGACCAAAAATGTTGAAAAAAAAAAGAGAAAATTTTCTAATTTCTGTTATAAGACATATCCAATAAAATCTAATTTCTTCATGAATTTCGTGCAAAAGTTATAGAATCTACAAACTACATAAAAAGTATACTACAAAAAAAAACTATAATACAAAAAAAGTATATGTACTGAAATTTTTTTTTATTTTTTTTATACTAGTAATGGCGGTAATGAGAAACTTATAGTGGGACTGCGGCGGGCAATCTGACACTTTGTGGGAACTGGCTCACTGGCATCACCAGTGACGCTAATGCAGGGATTACTGCTAATACTATGCACTGTCACTGTACTAATAACACTGGCTGGGAAGGGGTTAACATCGTGGGTGGTCAAGAGGTTAAATGTGTGCCTAACAATGTGTAATGTGTGCTGTTTTTTACTTCATATCTCTTTGCTTTGCAGGGATAAGAAACAGAGGGATCATTCCCTCTGTACAGAGCCCTGTGTTGATTGTCTACACAGGGCTCTGGGCTGCGATTGTACACAGCCAATCAGCAGGCCCCAGCCATGAATCATTGGCCGGGATGTGCTGACTAATTCCCACTGTGTTCATACACACCAGACCTGGCAGGCGGGGGCCAGGGCACACGCCCCTGAACCTGGGAGAAAGCCGCAATGTACAGGTACGTTACAGTGTCTGTTCAAGCTGCCCCGCCGAAGTATATGTACTGCAGGCGGGTCGGGAAGCAATTAAAGAAGCCATATTTGAGCTCCAAGCCAGTGACTTTGCCTAGGCTGAGATGATGTTATCAGTCTGTTGCAGGCTGGAGAAAGCTTTTTAGTCAGTCTACTCTCCCCCTCCAGTGATCAGACTGTACATTGTAACTTTGGAGTGAGTCACAAGTCAGCAGGAGTTGATCCACAGGCATTTGTGAACATGGCCAAGAACTGCACAGGCACCAGGATTTACATGGTTGTGTCACCTTTTCAGCCAGCATCTCCGTTCTGGAAGTAAATGATAGACATGTGCGATTAGTTTCGTACGAAATCGAAAAGTCTAAAAATACGAATTGCTATGCTTCCCGAATTTTGGACGAAATTTTGTTTACCAATCAGAGGTTTTCTTCTGCTGCTGAGTGAGGGTTGGGAAAATGACCCTTTTTTAATATGGGAGTGAGAGACTGGTAATGGGAGTCGATGGGAGATTCAGAATCGGACAAAATAAGAATGTTCGTTAATTACGATTATTCGTTATAATAAAGTATAAAAACCCAGGAAGTCATCACAGCACAGGGATGGTGGGAGCTCCTTATAATGGGCACAGCACAGGGATGGTGGAGGCCCCTCATAATGGGCACAGCACAGGGATGGTGGGAGCCCCTCATAATGGGCACAGCACAGGGATGGTGGGAGCCCCTCATAATGGGCACAGCACAGGGATGGTGGAGGCCCCTCATAATGGGCACAGCACAGGGATGGTGGGAGCTCCTCATAATGGGCACAGCACAGGGATGGTGGGGGGCCCTCATAATGGGCACAGCACAGGGATGATGGGAGCCCCTCATAATGAGCACAGCACAGGGATGGTGGGAACCCCTCATAATGGGCACAGCACAGGGATGGTGGGGGCCCCTCATAATGGGCACAGCACAGGGATGGTGGGAGCTCCTCATAATGGGCACAGCATGGTGGGAACCCCTCATAATGGGCACAGCACAGGGATGGTGGGAGCCCCTCATAATGGGCACAGCACAGGGATGGTGGGAGCCCCTCATAATGGGCACAGCACAGGGATGGTGGGAGCCCCTCATAATGGGCACAGCACAGGGATGGTGGGGGCCCCTCATAATGGGCACAGCACAGGGATGGTGGGAGCCCCTCATAATGGGCACAGCACAGGGATGGTGGGGGCCCCTCATAATGGGCACAGGGATGGTGGGAGCCCCTCATAATGGGCACAGGGATGGTGGGAGCCCCTCATAATGGGCACAGCACAGGGAGGGTGGGAGCCACTCATAATGAGCACAGCACAGGGATGGTGGGAGCCCCTCATAATGAGCACAGCACAGGGATGGTGGGAGCCCCTCATAATGGGCACAGCACAGGGATGGTGGGAGCCCCTCATAATGATAAATTCATCATAATGTCGTAATTGTTACGAAAAGTTAACGACCCTAACGAAAATTCGTATTTCGGACTAATCCAAATTGAATTTCGGACACGAATTACGAAATACGAATTAATTATAATAAGAAACGTAACGAAACTAAACAAATCTATTGACGGGGCCCATGTCTAGTAAATGGTGACCCTGGATGATGCTTGAACAAAGATGATGCTGTCCTTCTTGGGAAGAGCAGATGAATCATCTCTGCGGGAGGTAATACATACCTGGAAGTGTTATGCCGCGTACACATGACCGTTTATTCCGTTAGAATAAACTCTAATGCCATGTACACACGACCAGACTTTCCGGCAGAAAAGGTCAGACAGAGGTTCCGTCGGAGTATCCGCTGAAACGGAACTTGCCTACACACAATCACACCAAAGTCCGTTCGTTTAGAACGCGGTGACCTACAACACGTACGACGGGACTAGAAAAAGAAAGTTCGATAGCCAGTAGCCAATAGCTGCCCTTGCATCGTTTTTGGTCCGTCGGACCAGCATACAGGCGAACGGTTTTCCCAATATGAATTGATTCCGTCGGAAAGATTGAAAACAAGTTCTATTTCTAGGTTCATCAGAATTTTTGAAAAAAAAAGTCAGATGAGGCCCACACACGATCGGAATATCCGATGAAATGATTCCGTCTGACCTTTTCTACCGGAAAGTCCGACCGTGTGTACGCGGCATTACACTGACACATTACTGAGCACAGTACAAAAATCTATCTTGTGACAGGTCCACTTTAGTGCAGTGGATCTCACAGCAAGGTTCCAAGGTGGAGGGCTGGAAGAAGACCCTTTACCAAGGTGGAAGGCTGGAAGATGACCCTTTACCGAGGTGGAGAGCTGGAAGAAGACCCTTTACCAAGGTGGAAGGCTGGAAGATGACCCTTTACCAAGGTGGAGGGCTGGAAGAAGACCCTTTACCGAGGTGGAGGGCTGGAAGAAGACCCTTTACCGAGGTGGAGGGCTGGAAAAAGACCCTTTACCAAGGTAGAGGGCTGGAAGAAGACCCCTTACCAAGGTGGAGGGCTGGAAGAAGACCCTTTACCGAGGGGGAGGGCTGGAAGAAGACCCTTTACCAAAGTGGAGGGCTGGAAGAAGACCCTTTACCGAGGGGGAGGGCTGGAAGAAGACCCTTTACCAAGGTGGAGGGCTGGAAGAAGACCTCTTACCAAGGTGGAGGGCTGGAAGAAGACCCTTTACCGAGGGGGAGGGCTGGAAGAAGACTCTTTACCGAGGTGGAGGGCTGGAAGAAGACCCTTTACCGAGGTGGAGGTCTGGAAGAAGACCCTTTACCGAGGTGGAGGGCTGGAAGAAGACCCCTAACCAAGGTGGAGGGCTGGAAGAAGACCCTTTACCGAGGGGGAGGGCTGGAAGAAGACCCTTTACCAAAGTGGAGGGCTGGAAGAAGACCCTTTACCGAGGGGGAGGGCTGGAAGAAGACCCTTTACCAAGGTGGAGGGCTGGAAGAAGACCTCTTACCAAGGTGGAGGGCTGGAAGAAAACCCTTTACCGAGGGGGAGGGCTGGAAGAAGACCCTTTACCGAGGTGGAGGGCTGGAAGAAGACCCTTTACCGAGGTGGAGGTCTGGAAGAAGACCCTTTACCGAGGTGGAGGGCTGGAAGAAGACCCCTAACCAAGGTGGAGGGCTGGAAGAAGACCCTTTACCGAGGGGGAGGGCTGGAAGAAGACCCTTTACCAAAGTGGAGGGCTGGAAGAAGACCCTTTACCGAGGGGGAGGGCTGGAAGAAGACCCTTTACCAAGGTGGAGGGCTGGAAGAAGACCTCTTACCAAGGTGGAGGGCTGGAAGAAGACCCTTTACCGAGGGGGAGGGCTGGAAGAAGACCCTTTACCGAGGTGGAGGGCTGGAAGAAGACCCTTTACCGAGGTGGAGGGCTGGAAGAAGACCCTTTACCGAGGTGGAGGGCTGGAAGAAGACCCTTTACCGAGGTGGAGGGCTGGAAGAAGACCCTTTACCGAGGTGGAGGGCTGGAAGAAGACCCTTTACCAAGGTGGGGGGCTGGAAGAAGACCCTTTACCGAGGGGGAGGGCTGGAAGAAGACCCTTTACCGAGGTGGAGGGCTGGAAGAAGACCCTTTACCGAGGTGGAGGGCTGGAAGAAGACCCTTTACCGAGGTGGAGGGCTGGAAGAAGACCCTTTACCGAGGTGGAGGGCTGGAAGAAGACCCTTTACCAAGGTGGGGGGCTGGAAGAAGACCCTTTACCAAGGTGGAGGTCTGGAAGATCCTTTATTAGTTATGATGGGATGTATTGTGGATTCAATATGGGACAGAATGAATCTCACTTCGCTGTCAGTACACTGAGATATGCAGGTTACTGAAGTGGGAAATTTCATTTAGCGGATTTTTCTCGCCTGTCTGATCAAAGTTTGTTGGCGGCTTTGTGTCGGCATGTGTGCAAGGAGCAGCGATCCGGGGTGGTGCTGCTTTCAGGTTTCTATGCTGGACTTTGCTGTTTGGGAGAGATTAGTTACCAGGGTGATACGTGTATGAGAGGATTATGTTCAGAATAACTTCATGTCACCTGGGGCTGTCCAGCTGTTTGGTGACTGCGCAGGGCATGCTGGGACATGTGGTGCTGCCCAAAAAAGTAAACTGATCACATGTGTTGGAGCCAGCATAAGAGAAGCTGGATCTCCTATTATTAATGTCCACCATTTTATTCAATTACGGTATTACAGGTATTTAGTTAGTGCTGACAATTTGCACAGCATTTTACATTCACATCAGTCCCTTGTCTCAAGGAGCTTACAATCTAAGGTCACATGTATACCCGGGCCAAGTTTAGACCAGAGCCAATTTTTCTACCGGCAAGTCTTTGGAGTGAGCGAGGAAACACATGCAAGCAGGAGGAGAACATATAAACTCCATGCAGATCATGTCCTGTCTGGGACACAAACCAAGGATTACAGTGCTGGAAGGCAGGAGCACTAACCACTAAACCACTAAACCACTAAACCACTAACCCACGGTGCTATCCTGTATTATGTACTAAGCTGAACCACTTTGGTGACAAAGGTCATCTTTATAAACAAGCCAACATGTTTCAGCCGTTCACACGCTCTCCCTTTAGCAGGGCAACAATGCAATATATATTAACCGCTTGCCGACCGCGCTATAGCCAAATGACGGCTACATTGGCCAGTTCTAGGAGGGCGTCATATGACGTCCTCAAGTGATCGTGCCCGCTGCGCTCTGTGATCACCATGCCCTCCGGACACAGCTGATCACAGATCAGGGTAGAGGGCCAATCAGCTTCTCTTTGCCACGTGATCAGCTGTGTCCAAACACGGCTGATCACATTGTAAATACAAGGCGGTTATCGGCATTCCTTTCCTCACACTGACAGCATGAGGAGAGGAGATGCGATAACTTGCTTGTGTAAAAAGAATATCGACACTGATTATCAGTGCAGCGCCCACCAGTGCTGCCAATCAGTGCTCATCAGTGCTAGCAATCAGTGCCTCCTCATCAGTGCCATCTATCAGTGCAGCCTCAATGCTTGCTCATAGTGCCCATCAGTGCGGCCTATCCGTGCCTTCTCATCAATGTCACGATCAGTGCCGTCTCCAACTCCATTTCTGAATCTGAGCTTTTCTCTGAAGAAGCCCCAGATGAGGAAATATCTGACTTAGACTCCCTATGATGGTTGGAGTCGCACTGGAGCTTCCCGTCCCTGTTCCATCCTTACTGCCTGATTCTGCCACCTCCCAACCTTTCTTCTCTCTTCCAGGTACTGCAGGTCAGATTCAAAGATGCTCTCATCTCTTGCTTTTTTCTTTGTAGTCTTCAGAGAAGACTTCTTTACAGAGTAAGAAGCAGCACCCTTTTTTATACTCTCTACCACTCCTGGTGGGGATGGGCCTTTCTTTAAGCCAGACTAAGGCCCCTTTCACACTTATACGACTTGTCCCACGATTTGGGACTCCAAAGTAGCATGACAAGTCGTTCCCCATGATTTCCAATGACAGCCATTCATATTAGTACGACTTCAAGTTGTTCCGACTTCAAAGTAGTCCCTGCACTACATTGGTCTGATTTTGATGCCACTTACACAGGCATTCCTTGAAATCGTGGCAAAATCCCGGCTGCGAATCGTGGTAAAATCGTGCGACTTTGAAGTCGCACAAGTGTGAAAGGGGCCTTAGGAGGAGTAGACTCCAGGGGGGGGGGGGGGGGTAACTGACTCGGGGGGGACAGACTTGGAAGGTTCTGACACAAGAGGAGCGGGTACAGTAGGCTGGGGGGACACAGAGACAGGTACAGAAGGAATACTTAGACACAGGAGGGGTGGCCACAGGAACTGTGGAGGGATCCTGAACAGGACCAGGCGAGACGGTCACCGCAGATGAGGATGGCACACCAGGGGCCTCACCATCAGGGGCGGACTGACCATTTGGCCACTCGGGCACTACCCGAGGGCCCTGGGCCACTTGGGGGTCCCATCAGGGTTGCCAGCCTCAGTAAAACAAGGGACAGTATGTAAAAATCTGTGTTTTTTTTTTTTACATCTGTCTCTGAAACGTCCCTTACCGACATCCTTTTGGTCTAAAAAATAGAGAGATTATAGCTGCCCCACCTCTCCAGTACCTTCTCAGCCAATAGAAACATGTCTGTGTATACAGTGTGTACATGTATGTGTATACTGTGTGATTGTATACTGTGTGTGTGTATACTGTGTGGCCCCTATTGCCCGGGGGCCCCATGAGTTGTCAGTACGCCCCTGCTCACCATCCAACCTGTCCAGCCTCAACAAGTCATCTATTACTTCCTTCTCCATATTGTGCCAGGCTTCAGGACATCTGCTGTAGGGGTGGCCAAGGCACAGGCAAAGGTTACACCTGATCATCTGGGTGCAGTCCTTGGCCATATAACCCCCGACCCCAACACACTGAACATATCAAGGCTGAACCGGAGGGGCTCAAATGCCCCTTTTCTTCACAGCAGTGACACAGAAAATAGTCATCCTATCCCCCCCTATAAAAGCTGAGGAGGGCAGGTGATGGGCAACAGGACAAAAATGGAACTTTCGCTTTAAGGGAAGGTGACCCCCACTGACATGCCACATTTGCATGTAATTTTTTGGGGAGAGGAGCTGAAACCCTCTTTTTAGAGGGATCCAGCTCCCACTTCCTCCCGGGGCTCCGCGGCACCGGAAGGGAGATCACCTCTCCCCCCTCCCTCTCGGCAATCATCTAGGACACGTCATAGGTCCCAGGTGATCGCCTGGCCAGTCACAGCGTGCAGTGCGGCTCGGGCATGCGCAGTGCATGCCCGGCTGTGAAGCCACAGCCGGCTCCCACAGTGACAATGCAATGCAGAGAGGAGGGGGAGACGAGCGGGGCTTCGATCCCCCGCATTGCTGGACCCTGGGACAGGTAAGTGTCCGGTTATTAAAAATCAGCAGCTGCAGTTGGGCCATCCCCATTGAAAACGTCCATTTGATGACGAAACGCGTCTGGGAGGACGTGCAGTGACATCACCACGCTGTTCAGGAAGGAGGAAGGGCTCCATTTGATGCCGGCCCGCGTTATTCGTTTTATGTGCTTGTTTTTTATGAAAATTTGTGAGTACCACTTTTTCATTTAATTAAATTCTAGCTATCCATACAGTATTATGCTATGGTTCTTTTTTAACTTTCATGGCCCATGCCGCTATGATCTATATGCACTGCTGAGTGCAAGGGTTTACATTGGAGGAAGCTCTGCTGTGGCGTGTGTCCGTATCCATGTGTAAGGATCCTGGCTGGGTGGATTTTGATTGCCTTTAAAATTCCACTATCTGGTAAGCGGCTTACATACCGGTGGTGGCACTTAAGATAGCGGTGGTTTATGGAGATTGATCTATCACAGACTGTTTATTATTTTTTGTTTTCTACCATGCTTACCATCATCTCTATACCCATGGACTGAGATTAATGCATTCCAACTGGTGTTCATCATTAGTGAATGTAAAATCTTGCGATCTCACAAGAATCGCATAAGGTGTCTCATTTCATGCTAGTCATTGTGTATGAATTTTCTATGAAGTTTTTTTTTTTGTGTTTTTATTTAATTTTTTGGCACAGTTTTTCTTTGTTACTATTACACATTACTGCAGCCTTTTTATTAGTTGTTTCTTTTTATTTTGTTTGGGTCAGCGTGGTTTTTCTTTGTACTAGCTGCTGCAGTATTTGTAGCTGCTGACTTTTTTCTTTTCTTTTTTTTTTTCTTTTTTATTGGAACTTCGCTTTAATCCGATAAGTTTGTAGACACTATGGGGGTTATTTACGAAAATGAAAATCCACTTTGCACTGCAAGTGCACTCGGAAGTGCAATCGCTCTAAATCTAATGCTGCGTACACACGGTCGGAATGTCCGATGGAAACAGT